>VNJS01015075.1:0-30815 GCA_008042575.1 Drosophila watanabei
ATGCATTTGCATACTCATTGCATTTAATTGCTTCAAAAAATATGTAAAAATTTCCACGTCGTTGTCACGGTCTCGTCTTGTCTCGTCCCTGCAATGGCCGTGACCATGGCCTATGCCCAAAAAGGCCTCGGCTCTAGTCGCGGCTACTGATTCACCACCAGTCGTGGCTCAGTTCTTGGGCCACGAATTCGTGGAATTGCTTCCGCATTTGACGGCCAGAGAACAGGATCGGGAGCTGTGCTGCTCTGCAGTTGAGGATCTGAGGAGCTGCGGTGCTGCGGAGCTGAGATCTGGGAGCGAACAGCAGTTGGCCGGGAAACGTGACTCGGTGGCCGCATACCTGTGTTCCGAGGGCTGGCGACTTAGCCGCGAAGCTGGTGCGTCGGCATTTAACATAATTACAACCCAGTGTCGACTGCACAGTGGGTAAAGATACAAAAACTATTCGGATATGTCTAGCGATATTTTCTGCAGACAATCTTGGATCATAGAAACTAAGGTACCTAAATGTCTTACTCTGTTATATCTGCATTACGAAATGTTTAAGAAATAAACACACTGCATCCAATAAATTCCTTATTCCTTTATGAGTTTTTAAAGTGAGAGAAAAATTTTTATAACAAAATTTAGATTTTCATGTTTCCTTTACCTTTCTGTACCTGAAATTAATTTGTTTTTAAATTTTTTGAACAATAAATTTGAATTTTCTCTGCAAATAAATAAACTGCATCCAACAAATTCATTATTAATTTATGAGTTGAAAAAGTGAGAGCAAAATTTATATAAAAAAATTTGATTTTCATGTTTCCTTTATCTTTATTTACCTGAAATTAATTTTTTTTTTTTTTGCAAATGTTGAACAATATACAATGGAGTTTATATTTAAATCTACTAAAAAACATCTTACATTTTTAAATACATTTTTCGTTGAAATTTCTCTGCAAATATTCACCACTGTGCTTCCCAATAACTGCGGCAGATGTGCAATCATCCAGACGCTTTCCTCAATTCTCGCTCCTCTGCGAATTCCCTTGCACAGTCATTTCTCCGCCTGCCCCTGGAGTTATCCACTTTTCCACTTCTGTACAGTTGTGTTTATTGCTCTACTTAGGCCATCGCAATGTGAAATGCTCCGCCACCTTCTCCTCCTCCCAGAAATTTCGCACAAATCCATGCAAATTTTAATCAGCTTCTAAAATCCGTTTGTCTGCGGTTTGTTCAAATGTAATTTAACATTCTTTTGTATGTTTTTCTAAATATAGTTTCTGATAACTTTTATGTAAGCTTTCATATCTCTTGAAAATATCTCTAAGCTTTAACCTAATCCATCCTTTCTTAAATCTCCCCCAGAACGAGCCGGAATGCACGCCGGAGCTGCCCGCCGCGAACCGTGCTCTCTTCCTGGAGAAGGTTCGCCAGTCGAACGGGGCCTGCCAGAGCGGTGACTTTGCCACGGCGGTGCTGCTGTACACGGATGCCCTGCAGCTGGATCCTGGCAACCACATCCTCTACAGTAATCGGTCGGCGGCGCTGCTGAAGCAAGGACAGTTCGCTGCCGCTCTTCAGGATGCTACGCAGGCGCGGGATCTCTGTCCACAGTGGCCTAAGGCTTACTTTCGCCAGGGCGTGGCCCTTCAGTGTCTCGGTCGCTACGGCGAGGCTCTGGCTGCCTTTGCCTCCGGCCTGGCTCAGGAGCCGACCAACAAGCAGCTGATGGGAGGCCTTGTGGAGGCTTCGCTGAAGAGTCCTCTAAGGACAGCCCTGGAGCCAACGCTGCAGCAGCTGCGCACCATGCAGCTGCAGGAGTCGCCGTTTGTGGTCAGCTCAGTGGTAGGCCAGGAGCTCCTCCAGGCTGCCCAGTATCCGGCGGCGGTGTCGGTGCTCGAGGCCGCCCTGCGGATCGGCAGTTGCTCTTTGAAGCTGCGCGGCTCCGTGTTCAGCGCCTTGAGTTCCGCCCACTGGGCGTTGAATCAACTGGACCAGGCCATCGGCTACATGCAGCAGGATCTGGCGGTGGCCAAGTCCCTGGGCGACACGGCGGGCGAGTGCCGAGCTCATGGCAACCTTGGCTCCGCCTACTTCAGTCAGGGAGCTCATAAGGAGGCGCTGACAGCGCATCGCTACCAGCTGGTGCTGGCCATGAAGTGCAAGGACACGCAGGCGGCGGCTGCCGCCCTCACCTCGCTGGGTCACGTGTACACGGCCAGCGGGGATTACCCCAACGCACTGGCTTCCCACAAGCAGTGCGTGCAGCTGTTCAAGCAGCTGGGAGATCGGCTGCAGGAGGCCAGAGAGATCGGCAACGTGGGAGCGGTCTACTTGGCCCTCGGCGAGTGTGAAGCGGCCCTGGATTGTCACTCGCAGCACCTGAGATTGGCCCGCAAGTTGCACGACCAGGTGGAGGAGGCGAGGGCATACTCCAATTTGGGTTCTGCTCACCATCAGCGGCGCCAGTTCACCCAGGCGGCCGCGTGTCATGAGCAGGTCCTGCGAATCGCTCAGGCTCTGGGCGATCGCTCCATGGAGGCGGCCGCCTACGCCGGATTGGGCCATGCGGCGCGCTGTGCCGGCGATGCCAGTGCCTCCAAGCGGTTCCACGAACGCCAGTTGGCCATGGCGCTGGCTGCAAGGGATAAGCTGGGCGAGGGCCGAGCCTGCTCCAATCTGGGCATTGTCTACCAAATGCTGGGCTCCCACGATGCAGCCCTTAAGCTGCACCAGGCTCATCTGGGCATCGCCCGATCCCTGGGCGACCGGACAGGCATGGGACGAGCGTACGGGAACATGGCTAGGATGGCGCACATGGCTGGATCCTACGAGGCTGCCGTGAAGTACCACAAGCAGGAGTTGGCCATCAACCAGGCGATGCACGATCGCAGCGCGGAAGCGGCCACGCACGGTAATCTGGCGGTAGCCTACCAGGCTCTGGGCGCCCACGATGCCGCTCTGACCCACTATCGAGCCCACTTGGCCACCGCCAGATCGCTGAAGGATACCGCCGGCGAGGCCTGCGCCCTGCTTAACCTGGGCAACTGCCTCAGCGGGCGGCAGGAGTACGAGGAGGCGGTGCCGCACTATGAGAGCTACCTGATGCTCGCCCAGGAGCTGGGTGACGTGACAGCCGAGGGCAAGGCATGCCACCTGCTAGGCTATGCCCACTTCTGTCTTGGCAACTTCCGAGCGGCTGTGCGGTACTACGACCAGGATCTGGCCCTCGCAAAGGACGCCCAGCATAGGCCAAACATGGGGCGTGCCTACTGCAACCTTGGACTGGCTCACCTGGCGCTGGGACACACTGCCGCCGCCTTAGAATGCCAGCAGCTGTTTCTAGCGGTGGCCCACGCCACCAACCAGTTGCCGGCCAAGTTTCGGGCCTTGGGCAACATCGGAGACATTCTCATCCGAACGGGGTCACACGAGGTAAATATTTAATGGCAGATCTTAAGATTCAACCTAAAATTCGAATGTTATCCCGTGCAGGAGGCCATTAAATTGTATCAACGGCAATTGGCCTTGGCCCGAGCCGCAGGAGATCGATCGATGGAGGCAGCTGCCTGCGGAGCTCTGGGATTGGCCCACCGACTAATGCGGCGCTGGGACAAGGCACTGGGGCATCATACCCAGGAGTTGACACTGCGTCAGGAGCTGGGCGACTTGTCCGGTGAGTGTCGTGCCCACGGACACTTGGGAGCCGTGCACATGGCCCTTTGCAGCTGGACGAATGCCGTGAAGTGCTACCAGGAGCAACTGGAGCGGGCGCAGGAGCAACGAGATGCGGCAGTCGAGGCGCAGGCTCATGGAAATCTGGGAATCGCTCGCCTCAATATGGCCCATTATGAGGCAGCCATTGGCTGTCTGGAGGCCCAGTTGGGCACTTTGGAGCGAGTGTCCTTGCCGTCCACTCAAGCGGATCGAGCCAGAGCCTTGGGACACCTCGGGGATTGCTATGCCGCCCTGGGTGACTACGAGGAGGCCCTGAAGTGCCATGACCGACAGCTCCAGCTGGCCTTGGGTCTGACCAGTCATCGAGATCAGGAGCGAGCCTACCGGGGCTTGGGACAAGCTCGACGGGCTCTGGGCCAACTGCCGGCTGCCCTGGTTTGCCTCGAGAAGCGTCTGGTGGTGGCCCACGAACTGCACAGTGCGGAGATCAAGGCCCTGGCCTACGGTGACTTGGGACACGTCCACGCCGCTCTCGGGAATCATTCACAGGCTTTGAACTGTCTGGAGCACCAGCGGGAGCTGGCACAAGGTCTGCAGGATCGCGCTCTGGAATCGGATGCCATATGCGCCCTCGGGCAGGTCCAGCAGCGGATGGGTCAGCATGCGGCGGCCCTGGACCTGCACCAGAAAGACCTGCAAATCTGCACAGAACTAGCCGCACCCGCGCTTCAGGCCAGAGCCCTGAGCAACTTGGGATCCGTGCACGAATCCCTGGGTCAGCAGGACGAAGCCCTCAAGTGCTACGAGAAGCAGTTGGAGCTGAGCTCAGATCGGCTGGGCAAGGCAATGGCCTGCCTGGCACTGGGCCGGGTTCATCATCAGCTGGAGCAACACAACCAGGCCGTCGAGTATCTGCGGCAGGGATTGGCGAGCGCCCAGTCCATGGGGAAGTCCGAGGAGGAGGCCAAGATAAGACATCAACTAGGTGAGTGGGCACAAGAATTATTTTTTAGTTTTCAATACCCTTCAATACCTTCATTCCTTGTCCAGGTCTTGCCCTTCGCTCCTCTGGCGACGCCGAAGGGGCTCACCTTCAACTGGAAACCGCTGCACAGCTGCTGGAGTCTGTGAGAAACGAGCAACGTAGCCCGGAGACTCGCCTGGCTCTCTACGATCTGCAGACCAGCTGCTATCACCTGCTGCAGGTCCTACTTGTGGGATTGAATCGCAACGAGGATGCCCTTGTGGCCGCCGAGCGGTGCAAGGCTCGAGGCGGAGCCGATGCTGTCAGCGGGGAGAGCAGCAAGACCCCGCTGGCGGACAGCGAGGCCATCCAGGACACTGTAAACCGTGGTCGGATGCCTGTGCTGTACTACAGCCTGGCCGGAGAGCAGCTCTTTGCCTGGCTTCTGCAACCGCAAGCTGGGATTGTGCGCTTCCACGCTACCCGCATCGATGCCCAGAGCCTGCAGCTGCCTTTGTCCCTCAGCGAGGAGGAGGAGGAACTAGATATGGAGCGGGAACTGGAAATGGAACGGGAACAGGGCGAGGAGCGACCGGATGGCTTGCTAGAGCGCTATGTGAACTTGGTGCGCGACAATCTCGGGGTCAACTCGCAGAGTCTTCTGCACGAGGGCGACGGCAGTGGTTGGCGAGCCAGCACGGAGCAGCTGCTGGAGGATCTGCCCGGAGCTGGTGGCTCGGGCGGTGGCGGCGGCTTCCTGCGAATGGTGAGCCGTAACCAGTTGCTCAACTCGTCCAACTACTCGCTGAGCTCCCTGTTTTCCCTGGGATCAGTCGGCGGCTCGGTGGCCAGCCTCCAGGGCTCCACGCGTTCCGTTGGCAGCCGCAGCTCGCGCAGAGCTCCGGCTCTGCCGGCCTGGCGAGGACCCTCCTGCCTGCACACTCTGTACAATCTGCTGCTGGCTCCATTCGACGATCTGCTGCCGGCGGGAGGATCTACTACCAATCGACAGGGCAGAAGGGAACTGGTCCTGGTGCTGGACAGCTCCCTGTATCTGGTTCCCTTCGCAATTCTGCGGGCCGCTCGCGAGGATGGAGAGTATTTGTCCGAGCGTTGTGCCATCTTGACGGCTCCCTCGCTGCAATCGCTGCGAAGCCGTCCGAAGCCCCGACGAGACAGAGCTCGCCCGCCCAAAGCACTGGTGGTGGGTGGTCCTCGAGTCCCGTCCACTCTCGCCGAGCGCTGGGGTTGGGCGGGAGCCGAATCGCCCGCCGCCTTGCAAGAGGCTGCCATGGTGGCGGACATGCTGCAGGCCACCGCCCTGGCTGGCTCCAATGCCACCAAGGAGTCCGTGCTGGCCGAGCTACCCTCCGCCGAGTGTGTCCACTTTGCGGCCAATCTCAGCTGGCAGCTCGGCGCTGTTGTCCTCAGTCCCGGCGATGTGGTCACTGCCGAGCAGCAGCAGCAGAAGGAGCCACATGAGCCGCAGATAGCGGACTTCACCCTGGCGGCGGGAGAACTGCGTAACCTTCGACTCAGTGCCCGCTTGGTGGTGCTCAGCTCGTATCATTCCGTGGAGCCTATCACTGGAGCCGGAGTGGCCCATCTTGCAGGCGGTTGGCTAATGGCCGGAGCCGGCGCAGTGCTCATCTCGCTGTGGCCAGTTCCGGAGACGGCGGCCAAGATTCTGCTGCGCGCCTTCTACTCCGCATTGTTGCAGGGAGCCCGAGCAGCTCGGTAAGTTATCTTTGGATGATTTTACGGTCTTGGATATTTAAATAATTGTTTTGGCTGTTTCAGTGCCTTGGCGGAAGCCATGCAAACCGTGCAGCACACCAAGCACTTTGCCCATCCGGCCAACTGGGCGGGATTCCTGCTGGTGGGCAGCAACGTCAGACTGTCGAACAAGGTGGCCCTGGGCCACGCCTTATGTGAGCTGCTGCGAACGCCTGAACGGTGCCGGGATGCGCTGCGCGTCTGCCTGCATCTGGTGGAGAAGAGTCTGCAGCGGATTCACCGCGGCCAGAAGAACGCCATGTACACCACCCAGCAGAGTATCGAGAACAAGGCGGGTCCGGTGGCCGGCTGGAAGGATCTCTTAATGGCAGTGGGCTTCCGCTTTGAGCCGGCCGCCAACGGTATCCCGTCCAGCGTATTCTTCCCGCAGGCGGATCCCGAGGAACGGATGTCGCAGTGCTCGGCCAGTCTGCAGGCTCTGCTCGCCCTAACTCCAGCTACACTCCAGGCGCTGGCCAAGTTGGCGCACGTGAATAGTGCCGAATATGCCGACGATGTGATTGCCGTGATGCGCAACATTCTAGCCCAGTTCCCGGGCTCCAATTCCCTCTCCAACACGAACACCATCAAGACGGATATGATGGCGGCGGAGTCTTGCTTCATAGAGATGCCGCTCAGCGTGCGTCTCTGGCGGGTGGCCGGTTGCCATGAGCTGCTCGCCTCTGTGGGCTTCGACCTGACGGAGGTGGGTGCCGACCAGGTGATCCTGCGCACGGGAAAGCAGGCCAATCGTCGCCAGTGCCAGTTTGTGCTCCAGGCACTGCTCGCCCTGTTCGGTGCGTATTCTTTATGCTCAATTGCATATTCTATTTTTATTGAAACTAATTTCCCAATTCAGATACTCGCGAGGCGCCCAAGAACCTGGGAATGGACCCAGACTCAGCCCACAGCAGCAGCTGCGAGTCCCTGGCTGAACCGGAGGTAGAAGTGCCACCTGTGGCCAGCAGTACTCCGTCCGTGAACGGGGCCGCTAAGGCTCCGTTGCCACTGCATCCACGCAGCGCCTTCATCTCGTACGTGCGACGTCGTGGAGAGCCGGACGGTGGGAGAACTGAAGCCATCGGTAGTGGTGGAACAGGAGGAGGAGGCGGTGGCTTGGACTCCAGTTTGGCCAACACCACCGACAGCGAGCACTCACTGTCCGATGGATATGCTACCCAGCCAGGAGCGGGTCTCTCCAATCCTCGGTTGGGCTATGCCAGCATGCGAGCTCCAGTGCGAGTGTCCCGACCGGGAGGTGGGGGCGAGAGTGACGCCGCCTTCACCCCAAGTCCGCCTGTGACCGATCCCAGCTTGTCCCTGGCTCTGGCCCATCAAACGCGCATCAGGAGCCTGTATTCGGCGACCAGCTCAGCTGCTACAGCTCCACCGGCAACCGCGGTGACCATGAACAGGCGACCGGATAGCTCCAGCTCGGCAAGTAGCACCACGGACTGGGAAGCATCTGGGCATGCTACGGTCTTGCGGCGTGGAGCAATGCCGCAGCAGCAGCCTCCACTGCCGCCGCCACGCCCACCTACTTACCACAACTTGGGAGTGGGAGCGGGCGGACGCAGCAAGCCGAAGATTAAGCTGGGAAGCGCGCAAAGCTCGCTGGCAGCGCGGGTCAACAAGGAGCATGCCCTGTTCATGGACCGGCTGAGTGTGCGGACGGAGCTTAGTGCGCCCGGAGGTAATGCCATGAGCAATGGATCCAGTAACAGGAAGCCCTTGGCCCTGCCCGAGGAGGAGGAGGTCTCCAATGTGGCCTTTAATCCCTCCAGCCTGTACTTCTCGCAGTCGGATGCTGATCTGCTCAACGAACCCAAGCCGGAGGAGGTTCCGGTAGCCACCAAGTCGAGTGCCAAGTGCCTGCAGGACAGCATGATGCGGCACATAACCCGCGAGCTGACCCCGAGCATATCCGAGTTGTACCACGAACGCAACCTGGGCTTGGGCCTGGCACCACCGCTATCTAAGCTTCTGCTGAGTCCCAATTACGAGGAGCAGGAGGTGGCCAGCCTGGGTGAGGGTTGTCCACAGTCCGGCGCTGGAATCAAAACTCTGGTGGATGCCGTCAACGAACTAGAGCTGAGCGGCAGCTCTTCAGGCGCCACCATGCCCACTGTGGTGGGCGGCGGGGGCAATGAGATGGAGGGATCCTCTGCACCTGCCACAGAGGACACTTGCTCCATTTGTGGCGAGCATGCAGACGTCATATGCCGCTGCAAAGCGGCGACCATCCAGAAGAAGAGCATCCTCAAACCCTGGCTAAGCAATGTACCGGCCAGCAGCCTAGTGCAGGCCAGCGAGCTGACCACGGCGGACATTCTAGAACGACGCATGGAAATCCATAGTGCCAGTTCCTCGGGAGCTCCACCTTTTGCCGTGGATCTATGTCGACGCGATGAGGGCGACGGGCGATCTGTGGCGGACTCGCAGTGCAGCAGCAACTACAAGCGGGTGCTGGCCAACGCCACCGGAGGCGGGACAGTTAGTCTGGTGGGAATTGGAAGCGAAGCGGAGCCACAGAGCACCCCCTCGGCGGCCACCTGCTCAGCTGCCCGTCTGGTCTAGCCTTTAGACCTATATTTTAACTAATTTATTTGTGCACTTATTTATTGTCATATTGAACGCATATTTTGTGGATAGTTTATCTTCGTAGTAAAGCCACTGATTAAAATATATTCCATTATTTAAAAAGTCTGTAATTTAAGGTCACCCTAAGATCTAATAGGTTTAATATTTTATTGATGTAACCTAGCAAAAATAAACTGTTTTATTGTAATATATGTATTGAAGAAACCGAATTTGTTTTTAACTATAGAGCTATTATCGACAAAAAAGTTTGTTATAGAGTTTCATTCGGACCACTTTTATTCAAGGCTCGCAAGATTGGATTGCTTTTATTAAAAACTGACAAAAGACCGGCTGTCCGTGGAGGCTATAAAAAGGGAATTAAATCTTTCCTATTGCTTTCTTGCATAAGATCGCAGGCAAATTATTGATCTCTTGAAACTGCTTGCTTTTTAAAAAGATAATTTAATCGCTCCTTTTTGCCTGCATTGCCTGCAATGTACATGCAAATCAACAACAAAGCTTTAGAAGTTATATTTTTTAGCTAACGAGTATTACGAAATCACATGTTTCTGAGACATGTTATACAAGCTAAACGCTTATATTGTAAAAACCCAATTAAAACAGCTTAATTCGGACTTTTTAGAATCTTTTTTTTTTTAATAATTCATGTATATTATCTGCAATTTGTTTCCTTAAATTTCCGTTACGTTCTGTTACTATCTCCATACAATTGGTTTTATTTACGGCTACGATTGGTTTTTGAACTGTCCAAATATTGTTGAGCTAAGGTAAGCTTCCTGTGTGGATCTGAAGAGTGTAGCTATTTGTTTCTGGGCCTTGGCTGCACTCCGGAATACACATGGTTAAATGAAGTTATTCGGGGATTTTGGTAACTAATGTAACTAATTTTATTTTTGTTTTACTTAGTTTTTACAGGTTTCAATAATTTATCTTTTGTGTGTTGCTATCATCGAGTTGTGTATGATTTCTTTTTTTGTTCTTTTCTTCTTTTTTTATAATTTATTTAGTAATATAGCTGCAATAATATAGCTGCATTTGTGTGTGTGTTTTTGTTGTATATATATATAAATATGTATGGATCTTTACACAATCTTAAATGTTAACTACGCAAAATCTGGGTTGCCTTTGTATTTTGTTTTGTTGTTTTCTGTTCTTTTTTGTCGTTTGTGTGCCATTGAATATGCGCTTGCAAGACTCCTACAATAAACTTTTATAAGTAATATATATATGTGTATAGCTACAATATATTTATATCAATGTGTATATTCAAAATGTGAAATAAAAAACGGTATTTAAAAATATGTTTCCCTTTGTTTTTATCTTTTTCTGCACTCCCTCGTTCCTTTGTTGGCCTTATATTAAATATAAACCGCTTTAAATATATATTTTATGCATGCTTTTGCGTATAATAAATTGTATATAAATTACTAATGTATAAATTAAGCACTCGAAATTGCGGCTGCTTCAAATGCAGGCATCATGACACACCTATTCAGATTGCTGTGCTTGCGTGGGCCTGGAGAGCAGCGTCCAATCATTCCACTTAATACCCAATGTTTCGTTATTTATTATGCACTTTTTACAAACTTCCGACGACGCGACAATAATACTCTAGTCATAATAGCAAATAATAAGTTAATGAGTAGCAATTATTTAGTGGGTAAGCAAGGCTTGCTAGGCTAACACAAACGGAAGCAAAATCTAGGCATTGGCGTGTTTTCGTTTACTTTCTTTGCTTTTCTATTTTAGCTAAAAGGTCGAAGGTTAAGCAGCAAGCGTATGTTAAACCGTACATTTAAATAGTTCAATTGTGGCTGGAAGTACATTTAAATTAAAATATAAGCTTAACTATGGGTAGAGGAGTGTCGAAATGAAAGAAAAACTCCGAATCCGTTTGTACAATACACTCGATTATATATATAGATGTATGAACGCTCTTTGCCTATGTATCCTTAATCGTTTTCCTACACTAAGTTATGTACCTTGCCTCCTGCACAGCAAGTGCGGGTGAGTGTTTGTGTGTTTTGGTTTTGGTTTTGCTTAGTTATCCTCGTGTCTTCCAAATCAATTGATTTTTATAGAGCTTAGTGGCTAGTTTTTGACCAAGTGCAGCACACACTCGTATCTATGTAGATGCAGTTTGAAAACCTCAATAAAAATTTTGTGTCTGCGCCAAGTTCTTTTGTTTGCTTTTTGTTCCTTTGCCTTAATCGGTTTTCTAAGAGTAGACCGTATTCAACATCAGCTTTCTTTCCTCCAATCGCTGCTCGTCTCGCTTAGGTTTTAAGAATTTAACACTATACACTATGAAGAGGATACTTAAAAGATATTGCGACCATCGTGTCCTGTTTTGTTTAGTTTAGTTTCTCGTAGTTGGTTTCTGCTTTTTGATTCTGAATGCCTTGGTCAGTGGGTGAGTGTGTCCACTCTCGGGATTAACGCAGCTGGTTCCTGTGATACAAAGGAGCAGATATTAGTCAATACCAATAATTTCAAGTAAACATTTACAACAAGGATGAGTTCAAGCATATGGGTGAGTTAAATTAAAAACAAATTAAACGGCTTACTAACTTTTTACATAAAAACGTGACATGGCCTTGCGCAACTTAGAGTCGCTTGGTTTCTGGATTGGATTCTCGAGCCATGCACTGGCGTCGTCTCTGCTGATGATGATGTTGATGCTGATGTTTGGGGTTTGGATGTGTGTGTGTGTGTGTGTGGAAAACAAAATGTAAACGCTTGAACACAAAAATCACACAAAGCATTTCCTCACGGCCACGGCCCGAGTATTGTCTTTGTTCAGTTGCTTGCTCTCTACCATTGCCGCCTGGCGTCCACTTATCTGGGCCGTTGTCTGTGGGGATGAGAGAGAGCGGGGCGATGATCAAACGGAAACGGAAACAGGAGCGGGAACATAAACATAAATGCGAACGAAACAGACGCGGAGACAGTAGTAAATAATATATAAATATAAATGAGATGAATGAGCTTAGCTTAAAAAACAAGATCCCATATCACAGATATTATTTATAAAGCTTTGAATCCCACCCCTCTATCTGCCTTGGTATCTCTTGTATTATAAAAAAAAAGATAAAATATTTATTTATAGTAATCATAAGAATAATGAATGGAAAAACGAACAGTCAATTGTTATCTTCAAGCTCTGGCGATCATTGAACAATTTAATTTAAAATCTTTGCCTAAAGTCCCCAAATTTGCGGTGGTCCTCAAGTGACATAAACCCCATTTTGAAAAACCCAACGAAACTCACCTGAAGTACTGATCATGCAGGGACTGTCGCTGGAACTCGGCGGCCTGTAAATACTGTATATATGTAATTAATGAGTTAGGAGGCGGGTCGGGGAATTGGGAAACCTGTAGTTGGTCGGCATAGGACATGCGCAGCAGGACATCCGAGTGCGGCTCCCTAGGTATAAGCATATTTGGCCGCGGATACTGGCCAACATTCGCTGAAATACGGAAAGGAAGAGAAACAAAAAGGGTGGATCAGTTATATTTCATGTCCCGAAATGAAGGGGGAGACGCGCTGGGCGCAAAACCTCGAAGGGCTATACAAACTCACGTGGCAGTTGGAAACCGGCCTCCGGTGGTTGCGGCTGTGGATGCAAAGGCAAATGTAAATGAGTATGAGAGTGTGCATGATATTCTCTCGTCAATCGTATCTGAAATTATTATCGGAATATCGTAGAAAGTTTTCAAAAGAGCCAGTAGTGCTGCATGGGCGTGGACGCCAATAGAAGATAACAGAGTGTTTATGTAACGATGCGTAATGCGGGTTAGATGGCGACAAATGTCGATTCGATTCGATCTTTGATTTGGCTTGGTTAGGTGCCCCGTCGAGGTGGGCGAAAGCATGGCATGGCATGGCAGGTCAAGTAATGGTTAGCGCACTCAACATGAACAGCATGACGGGGCACGTGCTGGGTTGCTTCTTTATGTTATGTGTGAGTGGGACTGGACTGGTTAACAGGTGACAAGCTGACAGAGTGGACATAGTGATTGGTTCGATCGCTTGACGTTCCAAATACGATTGATTTTGTGAATATGAGTCGAGTGGAGAGTAAAAAAGAAGTGTAGCCTACCATACGCACCATGTGCTCGCCCGGGTCTAAGCCGACATGGTGCGGCGGCGGAATTCCCAGGCGCTCCCTCTCCATCTGCGATATCGCCGGATTCGCATACAGCGGGAACTGCGAAGGATGGATGCCGCTGTCGAGAGATAGTAAGAAAAACGATAAGATTATTAATTTTTCCGTATAAAATTAGCTGGTAAAGTTTAACCAACCGTCGGTAGTACTCCATCCAGTGCGGATCAAGTCGTGACTGACTTGCCGCAGCGGCTTGTGCATTCTTGATCTCCTCCAGTTCCCTGCAAAAAATCGAAAATATTTAGGGTCAAAAAACACCAAGTGGTGGGGGCAACAATGTACTCTTATTTGGGTTAGGGAAGCATGGGCTTGGATTAGGTGATTTTGGCAAATG
This sequence comes from Drosophila watanabei, assembly GCA_008042575.1. Classification (NCBI taxonomy): domain Eukaryota; kingdom Metazoa; phylum Arthropoda; class Insecta; order Diptera; family Drosophilidae; genus Drosophila; species Drosophila watanabei. Next base: position 13,508 of record VNJS01015075.1, read on the forward strand.
ATAACTAAAAGCTTTAATTTCGACTTGTGCATAACAAATATTTTCCGAATTGGGTTTAACAAGCTGGCGAGGATTATGCGGGAAGTGTGTCAGTGGCTCGTGATTGCATGGGGAAAAGTGTTATGAGTTTTACATAACAAAGTGCTTTTCGGGCTAGATTTTCAGATTTTCTCTCATTTTATTTACTTTAATGTCCCCGAATCGCACTTCATGTAAACTCAAAGGATGTAAGAATGGAGTTTTTTGAGGAATGGAATAAAATTTTGATGAGATGTGAGCGGGATTATGGGTGAGTTTGGATGATATGAAAAGACTCTTGCAGTGAGATGAGGGCTTGGGGCTGGTACTGTACCTCTCTCTGTACATGGGGCCCATTGGATGATGATATGGCACCATCTGTTCAACAGGACTGAAATTGAATCGAATTGAAATAATTACAATTAACAAACGCGACTTAACAAGGAGAACAAAAAACGACGGAAGACAACGGAACAGACGAAGACTCCTAAACACCGAACGGAAACTCTAACTCGATGCAAGTGACTCCTACTCCTCAGACACTCACCTGAAGGCGACGTGCGGACGCGCGTACTCGGACAGTTGGCGCAGTGCCGGCGTATCGGCATATGGAGGTTTCAGCTCCGCCTTCATCTTGGCCTGCTGCGCCGCCTGTTGAGCGGCAGCCGCTTGCTGTTGTTGCTGCTGCTGCTGTTGTTGTTGCTGCTGCTGTGTGGAATAGATAAGGGAAACGAATTTAGTTAAAAGTTATCACTGAGTTAATGATAACATCCCCACTAACCTGACGCCGCTCGCGCTCCTTCTCGGCCAGTTTCCGGTCGCGTTCCTCGCGCTTGCGAGCCAGCTTCGAGTCGGCCACCGGCTTGAATATCAGATCAGTTCTCGTGCACGAATTATAATCCCCGCGATCGATGTGCCGCACAAATCTGTGAATAAAAAGAAAGGGGAAACATTAAGCTTCGATCGGGTTCGGGTAATTAAAACCACGTACATGGCAGACTGGGAGCGATGGCATTCGGTGTCATCCGGCTTCGCCTCGGGACTGGGTCCACGTGGTATGTTATGCGTGGGACTGGGTATCTCTGGCTCCGGATCCGGCTCTATATCAATGGGCACTGCGCAGAAAAAAAAGTAAAAACAAAAGTTAATAGAGATCCTAGGCTCGAGACCGAGCATCCATCTTACGCGGCTCCGTTGGATGATGCCCGCCGCCCAGGCCCGCCGAATTCGCCGAGTGTGCATGCGCTCGCAGGGCATCCATGTGCGACGTGGGCTTCATGCCGTGCGGCTGGCCATCCTGCGGCGCAAAGGGCGATCCATGGGGTGGTCCAGGCGGATATCCCGGCATATGGCTGCCCGGATAGGCGCCTGGCGGTAGGCCCGTCGGTGTTCCCGGGCCGCCCATTCCAGTTGGCATTCCGCCGCCAGGTCCCTGCGGCGTCTTTGGCGTCGGCGGCTTGTTGGGCTGCATACCACCCTGCGGTTGCTGCTGCTGCGGCGCCTTTAGCTGTTGAGCTGCTGCAGCCGCTGCGGCGGCTGCGTGCTGCTTCTCGGCCGAATGAGCTGCTGCTGCTGCAGCAGCTGCCGCAGCATTCTGCTCATCCTGGCGCACTTGCTGCGGCGGTGGACCCTGCAGACCAGCATGGTGAGCGGCCATCACAGCGGCCGGATCCAAGGGTCCAGCCGGCGGCGGCGGCTTCATGTAGGCCGGGAAACCAGGCCCGTACGGAGCATAGCCATATGGCGAGTTGAAGGGGTGGTGGTGCGGCGAGTAGAACACCGAGGGATGTAGCAGCGGGTGCGGATATGGAGACTGACCCGGATGCACTCCGATCTGGGGAATACCGCCGCCAGGCGCTATTAGTGGCAGCGGCAGAGGCATCTGCGGGTGACGAATGACTGGTGGCGAGGCACCTGGCCGCAAGTGCGGTGGCGGCGACGTGCCCAGACCCCTCTGGCCCGGCTGTGGAGCGTACATCTTGCTCAGTGGACTGGCCATCAGCGAGGCGTTGGACACCGGCGGCGGCGTCATGTGCGGTGATTGCTGCCTCAGCAACGCGTGCCGATCTCTTTCCGCCACAGCAGCCGCTGCTGCGGATAACGCGGAGGATGAGGGATGATGGCTGAGCGGCGATTGTGGCACCGGATGCAACGGACTCTGGCGGCTCAGGCTGCCCACACTGGACGCGGGCGACGCCGCGCGATGAGCAGCTGCCGCCGCCGCGGCTGCAGCCGCTGCCGAGGAATTTTGCATTCCTCCAGGTCCACCGCTGCCAGGACCAGACGGAGCCCCGCTGCCGCTGCTGGAGATCTGTACGCTGGGACTGGCGCGGCTGAAGGCGGACGAGGGCACCGTGCTGGTGGTAAGCGATACACTGGTGGGCGCCATGCTCGCGGCCACCGAATGCGGCGTTACCGGGCCCGAAGAGGCGTGTGAATGTGGCAGGTGCGAGGGCGGGGTACGACGACTCAGGGCGGACTCTGGAATACCTCCGAGGCCGCCGGGTCCGGCCAGCAAGGCGATAGGTCCACCGCCAGGTCCCAGGCCGGCTATCGAGTGCGACAGCAGGTGGTGACCCGGATGGGCAAGCGCCGCGTGAGCCGGATGACCCGGCGGCAAGTGCGCCAGGTGCGGGTGTATCGGCATCGGATGCCCGATGAGCCCCGGTGGCGGTGGCCCGCTTCCCGAGAGTCCCGGCAGCGGCGACGTTCGATGCGCGTGCGGAGACTGCTGCGGCGGCGGTCCACCAGGTCCCGAACTTGATCCTGCCATCGTGGTCGAGGGCTGCGAGCTGGGTGGCTCCCGCGATGACTGCGGATCGTGCAGAGATCGCGGAGGCTGCTGCTGGGCAGGCGAGGGAGTGCGCACAGTGCCAGCCGGTCCACCCGGTGGTTGTTGTTGTTGCTGCTGCTGTTGCTGTTGGGACGCATGCGAGGGCGGCATACCGTGACCGTGCTGCGGATGTCCCTGCAGCGAGAGCGGCATGGGCGCATGCGGATGCATGCTGGGCGGCAGGTCGTGCGGCCGGTGCAGACCCTGCAGGTGCGGGTGCGGGTGCAGGTGGGGATGCATGTGCGAGGGCGCCATCGTCGATAGCGTGGGTGGAATCCCAATGGAGCTAGGCGGCAGCGACGAGGCGACCGAAAGCTGCGGATGCTGCTGACTCGGATGCAGGCCGTGCTGCAAGCTTGGCGGACCTGGACCCGGGGCCGTCGGTGTTGGTTGGTGCAGTGACGTGGGCGGCGGCGGCGGGCCACCTGCTGAACCAGGAGGCGGGCCGTGGATGAGATTTTGCGGATGCATCCCGGGCGGCAGTCCAGCTGGTGAAGGCATGTGCGGCGAGGGATGCGGCGACTGAAACTGCTGCGGCTGCGGCGGCATCGAGGGCGGCTGCGAGTTGCTGTTGCTGCCCTGGCTATCCTGGCCAGGCGTAGAGCGGGCAGAGGCGTCGATTGGACTCTCTGGCGGCGGTCCGTATTGAGAGGACTTGATAAGGTTCTCGCCGCCATACGGCTTTACGTCTGAAGGACCCGCTTGTGAGACCGGCGGCATCGGCGGGTACTTTAGATCCTGCGGCGGACCGTACTTGGCCGAAAGGGGGTCGCTGTACTTGAGCATCAGGCCCGACGGTTCGAAAGGCCGTCCCAGCGGCGGCGTTTGCACTTCGTGCTGATAGTGCGGCTTGGGCATGGCGATGCCAGGCGGAGGCGTCGCTCCCGGCGGCACCTGATGCGCGGAAGGTTGCGGCGGTTGCTGCGACTCCTGGGACGTGGGTGGCGGACCGTATTTGTGCGCGACATCCAGCGGCGAGCCCACGTTGTGCGGCAGGTGGCCAAAGCCGGGCTTTACGTCCGGTATCTTCAGCGAGTCCTGGTAACCGGGTTTGCTCTGCGGCTGGTGGGCAGCGGACAGCTCGACGGGATACTTGCCGGGCTGCTCCATCATGTACTTCATTTCGTATTTGCCAGCAGCCGCTGCTGCCGCTGCCGCCGCCGCAGCCTGCATTTCCTGGCTGTATTTCAGCGCATCGAGTGGCGGCGGTGGTGGATACTTGAGATCCTGTGGAGTAAACTTCAGCTCCATCTCCGGCGCATACTTCTGCGGCGTTGTTGGCGCACCAGGAGGGGCTCCGCCACCGACACCGCCAGGTCCTGCCGCATCGCTATGCAGCTGCGGAGGCTGTGAAGGCGCCCCACCCTGTCCAGGAGGTCCGTACTTTAGCTGGCCATCGATTAGGTACCCGGCGGGCGGTTGCGGTGGCACCGGACCATGGGGTAAGTGCTGCAGGTGCAGCGGCTCTGGCTGACCGCTCTCCACCGGTGCGCCGGACAGCGGATGCAGAGCCGAGGGCGGGATACCTCCAGGACCAGATGGTGGCAAACCTCCGGAGCTGTGCTTTAGCGCATCCTCGTTCTTGATCTCGATCTTCACCTTCAGGTCCTGCGGTTCGTTGCTGTTCTGATTGCAGGTGGCGTCCATCGAATCCTCCATTGGTTCCTTCTTGATGTAGACGCTCTCCGAAGGCGGACACACTGACGGTGGCTGGATACCGACCGGCGCGAGTTGCTGCTGCATCTGCTGCTGCTGGGATTGCTGCTGCAGGAGTTGCTGCTGCTGCTGCTGGTGTTGTTGATGCTGCGGAGAAGCTTCCTGCTTAATGGTCGCCAATTTCTTAAGCATCTCTGGATCGCTATCGCACGCCGTCTCCATCTTCTCAATAGCCTCCTTGCGGTCCACGGAAGCATTCAGAGCCTCCACGGTAGCAATTGTGGGCACCTTCATGGTAATGGGCGGCGCAACAGGATTGGAAACCACATTGGGATTGGGTCCGTCCGTCGAACTCGTCTCTACACTGCTGGGCGCCTGGATGTTCGTCTCCTCGTCCATATTCTTGATGGCGCTATCCTTGCTGTCCTCCGCCGAGGCCTCAGACTTGATGGCCTTCTCCTCGGCCTTGGCCTCCAGGTCGTTGGTGACCATATCACGCTCCTCTTTGCAGCTGACCGTCGTCTCCTTACTGTCCTTCGTGGACTGCTGCTCGGCGGTGGTGGTGTCCGTCGTGTTGGACTCCCCGTCGTCGAGCACGGAGTCTGGCCGGCTGTCGGAGTTCATGCTCTCCACCGGACTGTCTGGCCGCTTGCGCTTGTCCTTGACAACGGCATTCGCACTCTCCTCCTGGGCGCTCGGCTCGCTGGCCTCCTGCTCCGTACGTTTCTTCTTGTTGGGCGTATCCTGCTTGCCACCCTTGCGCTTGGTGGCTGAGCTCTCGGCCACGGCCTTTGTAGGGGTCTTGGGGCTATCGACAGAAGAGGCTCCTCCGCCGGCGGCGTCCGGCGTTTCGGAGCCTCGCTTGGGCCGCTTGCCATTAGCCACGGCGTTGGCTGATGACTGGTCCTTGGAAGAGCTGTTGCCGCCAGCGGCACCGCCGCCACCGGTTGAACCTGTGCCCACGGAGGCGGCTGAACCGCCACCACTGCCGTTTCCCGCTGCGTTGTTGTTGCTGCTGGTGGTGCTGCTGTTGTTGTTCTGTTGCTTGTTTCGCGTCCTCATCCTTGAGGGTGATTCATCCCTTTTGTGGGTCAGACTCGAATCACTGTCGCACTCGCTGGCGTCGTCCTCGGTGAGCGAGCTGTTCTCCTCTTTGGAGACAGCGGGCGAGGAGCGACTCGCCGTCTCGGACGCCGCGGTCGCCGCCGCCGTCGCCGTCGTCGCAGTTTGTGGTTCCGGTGTGTCCTCCTTCTTGGGAGGTGTATTGCTATTACTGTTGTTCGCCCTCGTGACACGGTTGCGTCGCAAGGCGCTCTGTCGGCGCCGCCGGTGCGGCCTGTTGTTGTTAGCGCCGGGCGTCTTCTTCCACAGATAGTAGAACTCGACCAGCTCCGGCGTATCCTTGTGCGGCAGGAGGTCCTTGTGGATGCGGAAGAAGTTCTTGCCGAACTGTCGCAGACCCTTGATGAACTTTTTCGTTTCGTCCTCGGTCCACTTCTTGTCGATGCCCTTCGAAACGGGGCACTTTACGAGTGCTTGTAGAGCTTTGCCTGGATCGTAGCCAGAATCGTGGAGCTGTATCAAGAGAAGGGATTAAATGGAATTCCGGAAGTGCATCGTGTAGGAATACCCACCACGTCGAGTGCGTTTATTGTGGTGTCGTCGCGACTGGCAGCCAAACAACCGTCTTCTAGTCCGCCATCACACATTCCTTGAAATGCAGCCATGGAGCGAGCCGCACGCAAGAACATTAACAAATCGCCATCGGCCACAACGCCTGGACTCCATCTTGATTCCTCTAGTTCACGTTCATCGGTTTCCTTGTCGATGGGGAAGCTTGAGATTGGATTATAATCGGGCAGTTTTGCCTTCAGTCGTCATAGGAGACAAACGAAAAGTTTCGGGATTAGTTCAAAAACTCCAGGAGAACGATTGATGGGTTAGTCATACAACCACACCACACCACACCACATCACACACTCACTACACACACCGCAGGCAAGACAGCTGGTGTTGGAAATCCACGGGGGATTCCCACCACCCACGAGATGATAGTACACAAACTTAAGGCTAATGCATGATTATGGATGAATAATGTATATAATGTGTGCTACGGATTTCCTCGAACGGATGTCGTTGGGACACGGGGGATACGGGAAAAGGGGACTTGGGAAAGGTCAGTGGGGATCCGTTGGGTCAACTTCTACGCGTCGAGGATTCGGAACTAGTAAGAGCCAATTGCATAAACGCTAGAACTACAAATTATTTACAGGGTTTAGGCGTTATTTACAAGGATATACGGTTTAAGGCGTAACCAAATTAATTAAGGAAATGCATATTGTAGTAGCCTTATCAAAGGAAACGTATTAACCATTGATTTAAAATAGAAATGACTTGGTTAACAAAAGAAAAAGGTTTGCTTACAAACTTCTTTGATATATGAGAATTAAGGCCATAATCTTTAAAACTTTTTTTATTTATGAACATTTATTATTTCCATCAAGTCAGAGACTGAAAATTTGTCAGAAAAATAAACATTTTCCGTTTTGAATCGAAAACGGAAACTGGGGCGCATTAAGTTCTTTAATTACTCGCGTTTCCCGTTCCTTCTAAGGCTACAAACAAAGCAATCAGTGAAAGATTTTGTTGAAGACATTCAAAGAGGAGGAACAAAAGGAATATAAATTACAACTTTTGCAATAAACAAAAGAAATAAGGGTTATATTTTTGTTTCGTTTTTGCATAATTGTTAAATTTTGTAGTTCTTTGTTTTATTTTTTTTTTTTTTAATTTTTTTGTTACCGTGAGCTGAATTTCTGATTTGTGAGAGTTATGTACGTACATAGACATCGTTTACCTGGTGGCCGGGACCCACTCGAATTTCTCCTTGAGTGGAGGCCGCCATCACCCTTTAAAAACACGCTTCCGGTCCAGTGTTAAGCCTTTTTATGCCCTCTACGATATGAAAATTCAACTGCAAATAGATCCAAGCACACAGAGAAAATTCGTCAAACAAAAATGATTTCAGCCACATCAGGGGCAGGGGCAGGGGCAGGGGTAGTACAAAATCATCCACAGAGGGGAGAGTGGGCCAAAAGCATTTTCAATAAAGCGATGAAGTTCATATCAACACGCATAAATAAATAATCCATAAAAATAATGCCATGTAATGTGCAAACGATGGAGTAGCGCTATGAGTGGAGGGATGTGACGTGGTCGGGGCTATGGACATGGACATGGACCTGGAGAAGGGGGACACGGCTGATGGGCTCTGGAAATTAGGGGTTTACGCTGTCGGACGATTGAGTCTCTCCGCCACTTAATCGCCTGCATATGTTAATGCGCCCGCCACGTACAGGCCCCGAAGGGATTCGGAGGATTGGACTGTGCGGCTGACAGACGAATGGTTTTGCTTTCGGTTCGGCTTGCCTTGACTGGTCATTCATTATGCCCTTTCTTTGAGGAGCCTCTATTCTTTTGTTCAAAGGTTTGGAGTCAAAATAATTTGGTAAACCGATTTATGAAGTCACGAAAACTTTTTTTTACTTTTAATAATATCAAATCTTGACCATGTCTAGGAATATTCCTATTAGTAACCTAAACTATATTACTTTAAATTAAATTGCATGACTATTGCTTTATTTTCATCAAAAATCTAGGTTTCACCTAGAGTTTTACCATCAAAAGGAGGTCTTCCCTGTCTCTCGAGTTAGCAGAGCAACAAAACCCTTGTATTATATTATTCCTCAAAAAAGGATATATTTGACAATTTTAAGTAGTAATAACAAACCACATAAACCCTAAATTGTGTAGAAATATGACTTTTAGGGTATCCCCCTCTTCGGTTACACCGATAGCTGTCCCGCCTTGTTTTTTGCTCAATTTTTTTCCGGGCATCGCTGGCTGTCTGGTTTTTTGTTTCTTCGACTTGTCTGGCGCTGCCTCTCGAGTGTGCGTGCAGCTGTAAACAGATTTTCCGCTCAAGTAAGTCCGCGAATAACTGTAACGAGGCGGCTAAGTAAGCCTCCTCCACTTCCACTCCCATTTCCATTTCGATTCCCATTCCCATACATATCCCCAGCACCCAACATCCAGCCCCCAAGCCAGCCAGAGGAATTATCATTAAATTTGCTTATGAATCAATATCATTGCCAATGCACAATGACAGGCAAACCGACGGACAGCGGACAGACGGACACAGTGCGTTGCCTGCCTGCCTGCCTGCCGCCTCATCAGGAATGCCGGCGGTGCTGCGGTTGTGTGGCAGCGGCACACAAATTATGGCAATTAAAATCAATTAATTAAATGCAGCGACAGCTACGGGAGCGACGACGACGGCTGCCCGACTCTCATCGGATCTGCACAGGCAGGCGAAAAAAAGGCAACAACAAAAAAGAAAGAGGAGATATATATACACCGTATATAGCGGTGTATGTGCGCATTGTCGACAGATTTACACTCAATAAGGCACGACACGCCGCCTAAATGACTGACGACAACGGCGAACGGGCGCAGGGGGTTTCCACAACACAACGATCCCGGAGGAGATGGCAGCCGAGGAGGGACTGGAGTGGAGTGGAGAGGAGGACCTGGACCTGGTCCCGGGGTTGCACCGTGGTCACAGCAATTCGGTAATCCCCGCGCGCACCGACACACAAATGAAATATTCATGACCGCCAAGGGGGAGGAATACGAGCATATTTCGGCTTCTGCAGGCTTTTGTTTGACTGCCAGGCAGCAGCAGCGCAAAAGCGGAATATGCCAATGAATGTTTGCCTATGAATAATTGTTTGCCCAGCGTAAGAGCCGAGATATCAATGGATTGCTTTTCGGTATCAGCAGTGTTCTACTTTAAAGACTTACGAACCAAAGAGCCCTTTCTTGGCACTTTTTTTTACAAAGAAACTGATGGGTACTTCTTAATAACACGAATTACAACATTCAAATGTGTGTTTAATCAAGTCATAACCTCAGTAAGCATTTAAGTACTTCCCAAATTTGTATAGGAATCATTTTCGATACAAGTCTCATGCATGTCTCTACTATCCCTACAAGTTATATTATATATCGTGATGAAAGCGTACTTTTTGGCACAAACTTCTCGTAATAAAGAGGTGTGGAGCTCATAACCCTTGAGTTTCCTGGTACCTGGCACCACTGTACAACGAACGGTCTGCGTTTGGGGCCAACACTTATCAACGACATCAGCAGCAACACCATGCCATAGCCATAGCCATACCATACCATACCACGCCACCATTTCAGACCGAGCGACCAGGTTACTTGCTTTGGCTTTGCCTTTGGCTTGGCCTGGCCCTGTTGGCCTGGTTGGGCTTTGACTGCTTGGCTGGTTGGTTTAACTGGCAGCAAACTTTTTTATGGGGGAGTCGTGAGTGGAAAAATTTCATATAAACACACACAAGGTGGCGGTGGCCACCAGGGCGCAGGGCACGCGACCGAATGTATCCCCCGGATCCCCACATGCAGAGCACTGTCGGTGGGCTGATACACGGTAAGAAAGTCATCTTCTAGCTGACACCTAACAAATTCATCGTTAAACAGTCTTAAATGGCAATAAAATTTTTTAAAAAGGTTTAAATTCCTTTCGAAAAAGTTGTTTGGATAACAAACAAGCACAGAATCCTTGTAATTTACCAAAGTAAAAGGTTCTAAAGCATTAACCTTTTAAAGTTTCAATCAATCTTTGATCATAATCATTGATTGTATTTATTTAGTTATCAATTTCTCTCGGTGCATTCCCTTTTGGGCTGCTGCCGGCTGGCTGGCGCTTGGGGAGAAATTGTGTAATAACTGCTGGCAATGTGCTAAGCTGTTCCTCCCGCTGGCTATATTCTGTGGGCTCTACTCTGCGGCGGCTTTCCGCTTTCCACTGGCAAGCTGGCAAACTGGCGGTGTCGGGGTCTGTTATAAAACAAATGTACTACAAAAAGCGACGTTGTAAACGCACAAAGCCATAAAATCTGAAAAGACAAAACGAAGGGCTCGACGAGCACACACATTTGCCACCACCGAAAAGTGCCCGCCGAGTGCTCCCTTTTTCCCCTGGAAAAGACCACAAATTATGGCACAGCCAGTAAACGAGAGAGAGAGCGCTACAAAACCAGAAAGAGAGAGGGAGCGAGAGTGTGTCGACAGAGGTAGAGCCTGTAGCCCGTAGCCTGTACATTGACTACGTGACGTTCTCAAGCACTTGGCTCTCACTCGCTCTGAGTCAGCAGTGTCGGCAGCTCCGTACCCGTCTCCGGCTGTGGACATGGCCTTCCCCCTGGCCCATCTGACCTGCGTGCAAATTTAAGGCCAATAATGCTGTCAGCCTCAACTGGCCCGTCCGTCTTCGCTCAATTAATGTCATCGCATATTATAAAGTTACACTGGATTAACAACTTCGACTCGCTCCCCCCTATCTGTGGCTGAAAATTGTTTTCTAAACAGCCCATAAACATAAACGAAAACAAAGCGAGAAATGTAAATGGAAATAAAAACCAAGGGAAGCCAAGGCAGCAGCGCACAGAAAAAAATAATCAAATATTTTGTTAAGCATAAGCATAAGCAGAAGATATTTGATATAGATTTGTCTTTAAAAACAAAAATGACCAAAAACGACTTTCTAATCAAAACCATCTCAAGACAGAAAATAATCTTAATTTTATATTAAAAATGCTTAAATGATTATGAATTGTTTTCGGGTATATATAACTCGAACTCAAATATTCTTTTGTTTATAATTTTGCCAAGGAACTGTTTTGATTTAAAATACTAACTTATAATAGGTTGGAGTTTTTTCTTTCTGTGTATAACAACCAGCTAAGGCAACATCACCGACATCGGCCACAGAAAGAGGAAATTCAATAAACAATTTGTAGCATGAGTAGCGGAAAATTGTGTGTACGCACGCGGCTAAACGGACGCGAGTGGCTCCCATCGCTTGCGTGTTGGGAGGGAAAAAATGGGGGGAAAATCCGACGAGGTGCCTGCCTCTCTCTCTTTCTCCCTGTCTCTCTTTCTGGCTTTCCCTCCCGCCTGCTCGGCTCACTCTTTTTAGCTTCTGGCGAGTGTAATTTTGAAATGGAAAAGCTGTCGACTGTCGTCGTCGGCTGGCTGGTTGGCTGTCGGCTACGCGGCTCTCCCGCTTGGCTTTCAGCTTGTTTTTCTCTTTGTAATCATCGCTTGCCAATAAGCTGACTAATTGACTGACAAATAGGCATCAGCACGGGAAGCAACAACTACGACGGCGTTAATAAGAGCGTCGGGCAGACAGACAGACAACTGAGGCGCTCGCTTGCTCGCTCGCTCGGCGGAGTGCCCGACGCCGCAACTGTACATTAGGGGTGGCCGTAAAGCCGAGACTTTATCTCGGCGAGAGATTATTAGGTTAGTTCCCCGGAACATCATGGCAGTCCGAACCCGGAACACGGAACCCCGAAGCGATGGGGAGGTCTAAGTGATATGGCAGTAAATGAATTAGACCCCCGGCATGTGTCTGTGCCTGTGATTGAGAGAGACCCCATCACCATAGTCATCATCAGCATCATCATCATCGACGACGTCGTCATCATCGAAAGGGTGGAAATTGTGGAATCCTTCAGTTTTCAATTGACTCGCCACCAACTCGAGTGGGGTTCAATCGCTCTGAACTTGTCCAATCGACCGGAACTTTCAATTGAACCACTCAAGCGAACCTTTGATCCCAGTCGTATTCGTGTAATTTGTATGGCTATTTTGTTTATTTTATTTATATCCCTTTTGGGTATTCAGGGATTCATTCAGCGTAGACCTGAAATCGATACACCCAAGTGCACTTTAGACTTTAGATTTATACCTTTATTTATTCCCATAAATTTCGGCAGTAAAATAATCACCCCAATACACCAAGCTAAGTTATTGATTTTCCAAAAGTCCTTAGACCCCTGGAGACCTCAAACAATTTGCCATATATCAAGATGGGTTTTAGCCAAAAATATGTGTATTTTTGGGAAATAATATTCAAGTCCTTCGAAATATAATTTGTATTTAATTAGGTACATTTTAAATATAATTCTTCAAAAGTCAGAAAAGAAAGTCTTGTGAGCTTAAACTATTAATGTAAACGCAAGCAAATTATAGGACTTCCCTTTGTGCATGTTTTTCTGCATAATTTGAAGGAATTAACATTTACCGTCTGAATTATTCGAGCGAATGCCACCACAACTTCGTTCATAAACACCGAGAAATTCCACTAATTTAGCAGTTTGAGAGCCCCTTAAGCCCTCCTCCGCCCAAGTAACCCAACTCCGGCGCATTCCCGAGGGCATAACTAAAGCCTCTCTATTAAGGCGTTCGAGAGGAGTCCATTTAATTACCAAGACGAACCGCACACACAAATTTTATCCATGCAGCATGGCCAATTGAGTTCGTCATAGGCATTTCACTCGGGGTTCGAGGAGGGGTAGCCTGGTGTCCGGGGTATATGGCACACAAATGTACATACATATGTATGTTTGTCTGCCCATTTGTGGGACTCGTGTGACTGTGACTGTGCCTGTGCCTGCATCTGTCTATTTGAAGGGTTCGTGTCAAGTACGGAAATCCCATTAAATGTCGGTAGGCACTTTGCAGAGACAAGTTGTGTGTGTGTATCCACGAGTAGCCAGCGGATGGGGGGTTCATTCGTGTTGTGAAAGCCAAATTTTCACAACAAGTCAAAACAGACGTTGCAGAAGTCAGGAAAGAAACAAACAAAGGCTAGTCGTCGTCGGCCAGGGAGCGAGTTAGAGAGATAGAGATAGAGAGGGAGAGCATTTAGCCAAAAACCCATAAAACAAATTTCTCTTTTCTCCGTCCCGGTAATGGAATTGTTTGCCTCTGCTGAACATTTTTCGACTCGCTACGAGTTCGAGTTCGAGCTCCAGCTCCCAGCTCCAGCTTCGGCCTCTGCTTCAGCTTTAGCTTCTGGTTCTGGTTTGGTCCGTTCTGGTTCTCGTTTTTGTCTGGACAGGCAGCTTACAGTTGTTATGCCCATTACTCAACATCAACAAGAACATTATGCCACCGCAGTGGCACTCACGCTGGCAATGGTGCTACTCCTCCTCCTCATCCTCCTCCAGCCCCGCCGGCATTCCTATTCATGCTCCAATCTCTGCCACACACACGGACACGGACACGGACTCCACTCCGCTTCCCTGCACTCCGCCACTTCATTCCACTCGCCACTCCACATGCTTTTCTTCATTCAACCCAAACGATTGAGCATCTATTCAAGCAGCCTCCTCGTCGTCGTCGTCGTCGTCGTCGTCGACGTCGTCATCATCACACAGCCGACGACGACGAGTCAACGCTCCAAAAGCCAAATAAACGACCCACAACGCTGCCCCTGCACTCGCCCCCTTTGGTCCGCCGCCTCTGCCAACCTGTGCTATCTAGGGTGGACCAAAATGTGTCAGAATAAATAATAATCCCATAAGATGTTTCGAGTTTTTAAGAGCGAATGCAAGTTAAATTAATGCTTAAGTGAGTTTTTATCAACTATATTTATTTATAAGATAGCTCTTTCGATTTCTTATCTAATAATACAAACTTTAATTTAATTATTATGCACGTCAAATTCAAGTTTAGGTGATAGTTTAATAAATATTTTGGAGTTCGTAAGCATTCTTGATTCTAAAAATTTGGTTGGTTAAGTTATAATAAACATTGAAAGTGTTACTAAAAAAAATATTTAACTCTAACAGACCTTTTTACGGTTAAAATAGTCACTATTTCATGTATAAGCATTACCTATGATCGATAAGATTTAAAAACCAATATATGTATATGGATCTGGCAATAAAAATAAATTGATTAAAAAGCTTATCTTAATAAAAGAAGAGTCTTTTCAACAAGTATTCCTTATAATTGATAAACATCCTAGTTCAAGGTCCACCCCAGGCGTACTTTCATTGGCCCGATCCGATGCGAACTGAACCGATCCGAACCGGGGGTCGTCGGTCGTCTGCATCCGAAACCAAAACCGAAACAGAATCTGAATCCGAATCCGAAAGCGAATCGGAATCCGAGGAGCACTCGTGTCTGCTTGGCCTGCTGTCGGCTTCGTTTCATACGATTTGTTGGATTTGCTCATGAAGTTGTTAAACAGATTGTCGGTGTAGATACCTTCATCATTTTGCACACCGTCGCCTGGCCTCCTCCTCCACTGCCTGAACAGCCTGAACAGCCTGAACAGCCTTCACTGCCTTCACTGACACCACCACATCCTCCTCCCTTTTTTCGCCCCAAGTATCCAGCCAATTCCGTGGTGTGCGTGCGTGTGCTTGTGCGATTAGTTTTATGTAATTTTATCGAGTATTTTAAGGATTTTGCGGCTTATCCGCGCTTCATTTGGAAATTGTTTCGTGTTACTTATGTCGGGATGTGTCTTCTCTCCGAGGAGGAAAACGTGGCATTAGGGTGACGATGGTGTTGGTTGGTTGGTTGGTTGGTGTCGGCACTGGTGCCGTGTGTCTGGTCTGAGCTGTCTGGCCCTTTTTCCCTTCGTACACTCACATTCCTCGTTTTCCTCGCCCGACAGCAGCCTCAGCTTGTTATTGTCCCTTTTTTTTCTAGTGTTTATGGAACTGTCGTTATTTGTTTGTTTGCCATTGCACGAGTGCCTGGATGTGTGTAAATGAGCTCTTTGCATGTTTTTCCCATTCTTTGCTATTATTCCGCCGCTTATTCCGCTTATTCCGCTCGGCTAATAGAATTACACACAACGCCAAAGATTTATGGGGCCATTTAACACGCTTTTGCATTATATTCTCACCCATTTCGGCCTGCTCATTGATTTTACACTGATTAACACGAGCTTATGTTAATTATTCCTATTTTTCCCGCATTATAAATAAAGAATAAATAATAATAATTGGCTGTGCTGTGGCGTACAGTAACAAATACGTCTCTCTGTCGGCATTATATATTTTAATAAGCACTTTGTGTGTGTGTGCTAATTATCTTATCGCTAAATGAAGTTAACACGTAACGAAAACAGTAACTGGGATTAATTTAGCACTCACTGGTGCTTTGGCCAACGCTGTCTTCGTGAGGCTCTTTAATTAATATTTAAGTGTATAATTTCTCTTGACATAAGAAGAGTGTATAATAAGTTTACATTCCTCCAATTTGTTTGGCATTTTTCCGGTCAGGCGGAATATTTTATAATTATTTCAACCAAAACAAAGCCATTTTTGCAGTAAAAATTTCCCAAAACTAATGGTTTCATATAAGTAGTTAAGGTAAAAAATAAAAGATAGATTCTTAATGCCTCTCAGAGATAAATAACATATTCTTTTTATGCAAGAAATCCCTAAAATCTTAATCCCATCTACCATAGTTTAATATACTTTTTTCTGTGCATTTACAGCTATCCCTCTGGTGCTCACAATTAAATATTCATTTATTTACGAATTACCATCGCACGAGCTTATCTCACGTACACACCTCTAGGGCCAAGGTTTTCCAGCAGCCATTCCGAGGCGGCTTTAGCCTGGGGATGGCTTAGATCAAGCCGCTTGGCTACCCAGGCAGCTAGCAATGCTAATTAATTCGCTTATGTAATGGACAGCAGAGCACAGAACAGGGCAGAACAGCTCAGCTCAGAGGGGGGAGAAAACACACCGCAGAGCAGGGAGGAGGTTCTGGCGAGGCGGGGAAACCTTTCGCTCACTCCTAATCGACCCCAATAAATCGGCACTCAAGTCAAGTGTGCGCGGACGGACGGACGGACGGACTTTTCAATCAGATAAGCAGCATTTATAAATTAAAAGCGCAACAAAACAGATTAATAAAAGTTCAACTTTAACGGCACCTTATAAATAAGCCAAATGACTAATAATAAAATATGAAAGCGCGCACATAACCCCGACATCAAAGGCAGCCAGCAACTGTGTAACACACCAGCAGAAAAAAAACCAACAAAAAACAAAAACAAAAATATACACAAAATACAAAACCGAACCAAACTGAACCGAGAAACCAGAAGAGCAGGGAAACCGCAAGGCAACTCATCCATTTCTCAACAGTATTTTATGTTCTTTTTTTTCTGTTTCTTTATTTCTGAAATATTCGTGTTATTTACGCGCCTTGAGTTTCCGTTCGACGTTCGCAATGCTTCTTTATTAAATGCATTATTAGCACGTTATTTATTAATTAAACACTCAAGCCTTTTAATGCGTCTCTAATCAGCTGGCCTCGTCGCAGCTCTCCTCCACCTCCACCTCCACCGCTCCCGCACTCGCACTCGAACTCCCTCCTGTCACTGTGGGCGGTTGGGCGGTACAGATAAGCGGAGCGCTAAACAAATGGAAATGTGGAAATGGGCGGTTCCGAGCGGGCCAAGAGATAAGCACACCGAAGTGGTGCAAATTGTCTGGGAATTTCCTCGAAATCAATCTCTTGTTTCCCCCGAAATAACTAAGTTCCAGAAAATCAGGTTAAAGGTAAATGGTAGCGAGTTCATTATAAGAGATAAAGCGTCGGAGATTTAAGGCGAACAATGAGTAAATACGAGTGGTGTCATGTGACTGGTAATCTTCTCGTCAGCCGGGATTTAAGCCTGCACAAAGATGGATCAAAAACGAGTAAAACCGAGCGGTATTGCATTACTATGTGAATTTTATGGGGTTAAATAGCAACCTGTTGTCAGAACAAAAGTCAAACGAAGACACCACTGTCAGTGGGTTTTGCATTGAACATATAAGGAAAAAAGAAAGGAAGCTAACTTCGGAACGCCGAAGTTGATATACCCTTGCAGATTTCAATTGAATTATT